>JASANA010012639.1:0-14669 GCA_030248095.1 Ptycholaimellus sp. GST1_10 | reverse complement strand
GTACTTCGTTCAGTTACGTATTGCTTCCATGGTTCCCTTCTCTTCCTCCCTGACGACCACCTCATCCTTCTCTGTCTCAGTCTAGTTCATCATCCCAATCATCAGGACGTGTTGCTTCTTGCCATTGCAAAGATATATGTTGGAGGGAGTGAGGACCTGTGTGGTGGGCGGAATGGCTAGTGTCAATAAGGGTGGGGTTGTTCCTGAAACCCATGGGTTCTGGGGAGTTAACCGGCAGTTCATCTCTTGCTCTGACCAGGTTCTTGCAGATGAAGTAGTGAAGGCGTTCTTGTACTTGTTCATCCACTTCATAACCGAGGCTTTGTAGATCTCTTTCCAGGGCTCTAATCCTGTCTTTCGTCCCTCCTTGTAGGGCCAGAGGGTCGAAGGGACTATTGAGCATGTCACATAGCTGCTGCCAAGTGAGGGGGAAGTCAGCAAACTTCCTCAATGCCTGATTGGGTCGGTGTTGACTCCAAGGCTCGTCATTTTCTTTCTCATCTCCCTGCCTGTCCGTCCCGTTCATCAGGATGGTTTGCTCTCAACGGATGCCTGTCCTGGCTCTGAATGGATACTTGGCAAATGCGGCAATCTTCTGCTCGTCTCCTTTCTCTGCGAGCAATGCGGCAACATTCTTGGGATGGAAGATGACTTGATAGAACAGTTGCTCCATGATGTTTTGTGCCAGGTTGTCCTCCTCCTCACAGCATGCGGAACAGTGGTAGGTGGCGGAGCCGGCGATGAGGAGCTTTTGACAGATCATCACCAGCAGCTCAGTTTCCTTGAGAACAGCCTGGGCAGTAGTGTCCCTGACACTTGCTGCAGTCGAACTTGTTGATGGTGTCAAAGATGTTGTGACACTCACAACATCAAAAGATGATAAACGGCGGAGGTGTCGTTGCATCTGCGGCTTGACTTGGATACATTGCCTTGGCTACAGTGTGTTCAGAGACGTACTCAACTGGACGTGTCTTTCAGCTACAATGGTTCGAAATCCTCAGTTGTTTACTACTACAGGGGGCTCTTGCACTAGATCGCGGAATTCTAAATTTAGGCGAAATTTGGCAGTTGCACTAGCTCACTTGCACTAGCTCGAATATCCCACTTGCACTAGCTTTTTTTCACTTGCACTAGCTTGAAATTTCCACTTGCACTAGATAGTCATAAATTTCGCGAAATTTAGAATTTTGCTCGAAATTTAGATGAAAATGGGACCTAGCGCAAGTGAAACCCTAAAATTGGCCGAAATTTAGGATTTGAAATAAAGACCCCCCCCCTCTAAATTTCAAAATTTTGCTAACTTTAACAGAGCATATCTAGTGATCTAAGAATGCTATGGAGATGATTAAAAAAAGAAAATGAAGCTTAGATTGTTGGCAAAATGATAAGCTAGGTCTTAACGTATGATTATTGACTTTGTGGGCTGACTCCTATAACCCCCCCCCCCCCCGAAGAATAACACCCCCCCCCCCCCCGAACTTCCCCCCCCCCCGAAGATATACACCCCCCCCCCCCCGAAGATTTACACCCCCCCCCCGAAGTGTACTATATTGAAAATTTTTTTATTGCCTTAACATACTTCTCTTTACATATCTCAAAATTTAAACTCACGGAATTTTGGTGTTGATGTTTAAATACCTAATTTTTAGTGTAGTTTATAGTTTTTAGGTTCTGCCAGCGTTTGGTCCATGGCTCGTAAGCAACTAGTAGGTACTGCCACAGTATGGACCATGGCTCCTAAGCAACTATGGGTGGTACTGCCACAGTATACGCGCATTTTGACTAAGCCTAAGGGGTTGCCGTAAACAGTATCCTAGTACTACTCCTGGTAGTAGGCAGACTAACTAGTAGCAGTAAAAAGTAGGTATTTAATCATCTACATGAAAATTCCGTGAGTTTAAATTTTGAGATATGTAAAGAAAAGTATGTTAAGCTTCGGGGGGGGGGGGGGGGGTGTAAATCTTCGGGGGGGGTGTGAGTGTGTGTATATCTTCGGAGGGGGGGTGTGTATATCTTCGGGGGGGGGGGGTTCTAGGAACCAGCCACTTTGTGATTTATCAGTTTCGTCCCAGTGCAGTGCAGGCTGATCAAAAGCTAAGTTGATACTACTGCAATGAGTCCTCTAGCGCATGAAATAATGCACATTTTAGTGTTGAAGGTTCTGTGCGTTTTTTTGTTTGTGTTTGGGGTTTGGGGTTTTGATTGGCTTTATGTGTTTTTGAATGATGAAAGTGGACCTGAATTTTAGGCTTTTCCATCTTGCATCTGGTACTTGCATTAGCTTCCGAATTTTCGAGTTTCTCTTGTGCTAGACACGATTTAGAATTTTCTCTGCAACTGAAAATGTTCTTTCCGTTTTTCTGAATTTGCAGCTTCGTGGAGCGATGGCGTCGTGGAGGCAGAGAAAGGAGAAAAAAAAGAGGAGAGTTGGTGGAGCGCCCCTTGGAGCTTGTTGGGTGTTGAGACTGTCTTGATGAAGAGAATTCCAATAGTTCGCGGTGTAGTTGTTTTGATGCTCTTTTTGGCGTTTTCTTGACCCTTATCCCTCCCACGGTGTGCGTCCTTTGGCCGTTTTGTTGGTCTTGTGTCTCTCTTGTGTGCTCCCTTTTCCCGAGAGACAAAAGAGGGAAGTGGCGGGGTGAGAGAGAGGGTGCCTGAGGAGACGTATCGCAAGTGACGGTGCGGCGTGAGTCGTCTGTGGTGGTGCTTGTAGTAGCCGCCTCGACTCGCATTGAAGGTGGCACGCGATGCTGCGGGCCCAATGCCTCTGGCCGGTTGCCTCATCCTGCCACGGCCCATGCTTCCACTAAACACCAGTCTCTTGTGAACAATGTCTGGCTCAGGTCCATCAAGGGTGAGTGAGTGGATGAGTGTTTAGTGAGGAGTCCCATAGTAGATGGAGGCAGAGGTGATCGTGAGCAGGACCATGAATGGGTGGACGATGACGAGGTTCCTTGTTGGTCCTGCCTTCGAGGTTGATCAGCCCTTCCATCTCTCTCCAACATCTGAGAGACTACAGATGAAGGGGTCTTTAAGTTGAAGACTGGAGGACCTTGTCAATGTCGGGCAGGCCTTGAGCAAGGGCGGCAACCGACTGCACCTGTCGGTAGGCTTCTTGTAGGGCGGGGCTCATCCAACGTAGCCTATGGAGGCTGTCAAAAGCCAAGTTGAGCTTCTCGGCATCCTTGGAGCTGATGAAGTAGCCGTCCTTCTGCATGCGGTCCATCTGCTGTTGTAGTGTCCGCTTTTTGCACTCCAAATTGTCCCTTTTGGTCTGGATTAGGCCTTGGGCCTTGATGGCCTCCTCCTTCTCGGCCTCGGCATCCTGTAGTTTTCCCCGGAGCTCCTCGCAGTTCTTCTCCAGGGTCTTCACCTTTGCCTCCAACCCCAAACACTGTCGTTTTAAGGAAAGTGCCTTCTGAGCTTGTATGGAGTCGATGCGGGAGGTGAGATCAGACACTTGGTATCGTTGGGCCTTTATCTCTAACTCCCGTACAACGTCTCTCTGATAGCTGAGCTGCTGGACGAGACTTGCGCACCGCTTCTCCTGTCTCTCTACCTAAGTTGAGCCGGTGATTAGATAAGCTGGTGAGCTCCGGTTGTCAGGCTCAATCTGTCTTGCCCTCTTCGCTGGTCTCTGGGTAGGAGCTTCCGGTGGAAGAAAGTGGACCAAGGAGACCCGTTTAGCCCTGGAGGCCGGCGGTGGAGAGGTTGCCAATGTCTCCAATGTTGCCGGAGTTGATGAGGCTGACAGAGGGTTGGAGGTCACCCAATCTTCTGTCTCAGCCGACGATGTCAAAGGAATGAGTGTAGGCTGGACCTGTAGCTTCTTGTCCACCCGCCCATGTGAAGGTGATTTTGGGCCGCGGCTGGGAGATCGTTGGCGCCGGCTTGGAGACCTTCTTGGCCTGGACGGTGATCGTTGGCAGCGGCTAGGGGATCTCCGGCGTCCCTCGGCTGGGTTCTTGTCCTTCAGGAGGTAGTTGAAGAGGCTGCGGCCTCCACTGACAGACTTGGAGCGCTGGCTGCGTTCTGGGGGCGTGGTCTTGGTTGAGGTGTGTGGTTGTTGCCTCCCTGGGTCCAACTTGGAAGAGCCTCCTTCCTCCTTCTCCTCCTCCTCTACCTCCTCTCCTTCTTCCAAGGGAAGCTCATGGTCAATGTCTTCTTCCTGCGAAGTAGGTGAGTTTATGGAAGGGGTTGATGGAGTATGAGAGGCCTCAACCGATGGTTGTGACGGCATATCCGTGGACATAATTCTCTGAGAGAAATATGGCTGAGGTCGATGAAGAGGGCTGGAGGTCCTGGAGGCTTGGCTGTTTGTCCATGTCCTTTGCTGTTTGGAGCAAGGCAAGGCAAGAGTAGGGCTTGAGCTGAGACTTAGCACCAGATTCAGAGAAGAATCTGAGGCCTGATCCAAGTTGCGGCGGGCAAGTGAGCAGGCTTGGTTGGGTGAGTGACTGAGGCTGAGGGAGTAGCTGGTCGGGTACCTCCAATCCTCCCCCCACACCGGGGGCAGGACCATAGTGGAGGGATGGTGTTGATAGTGGGCTGTAGAGGGGGAAGAGATCCAAGCTCCTTTGGGTGGAGGCCTGAGCAGGGTGGAGGAAGGGGGGTGGGGGGGGGGGGGGGGGGGGGGGGGGGGTTTTTTTTGGGTGCGGGGGACATCGTCGACAACATGCTCAAACTTACGGATCGGATGATGAATGAGGAGATGCCACACCTTATGAATTACTTCCGACACATCTCCACCGACAGACTGGTGCTGCAAGGTCTGAGCGGCAAGGAATTGATGACGATGCTGCTGATTTTCAAAGGGATGTGCTTGGACAACAAAGCGATCATCCTCGACTTCTGCAACTTCCAGGACGTTCCCAAACACATGATCGTCAACTTTCTCGAACCCCATCGCAACCGATTGACGGAAGTGCAACTCTCTTCCTGCCGCCATATGGGCACCTCGCTCTCTCCCGACAAGTTCTGGGCAGCGATTGGCGATCTCTCTGGCTCACAACCCACCATCAGACTTAAGGGTCACTACGCCAGCTCTCCTTGGGTGGACCAACTGGCGGACGGGATTCTGAGCCTTCCGCGTCCACCGTGGAGGCTAGAGCTCGACGGGGTCAATCCTGCGCGGGAGACAGTTTATCAGCGTGTTCTCAACTGGCTAGAAGAAGACACCAGGATGGGGCTAGTGTGGGCGGAAGAGAGACGGAAGCAAGAGAGGGGAGCTGGACCGTCCGTCTCCCAGACGACTGGAACCCATCCGCCAGCACCTAGTAGGGATACCAGTGGCCAATCGAATTCACAGGCCACCGTCGGCCAAGCTGACGTAAAGACTCGAGGAGGTGACTCGCCAGGGTCCATAGCACCGACAAAACCAGGGAAGGAAGTGAGAAGGGACTGTGTCGTCAAGATAGACAACTGCCACGGCTTCAGCCTACAGAGTTTCAGATTCCAGTTCTGGACCTACGTCCTGAAGCCTCGCGGCATGAACATCGCGATCCAGAAGTACAAGGTACTAGAGCGCTGCTTTGACGGTCAAAGCCGCTACTCGACGTATCGGGAGCGGCTGGTGTTCAACAGACCAGATGGAGCTCAACTCTCCCTCTACTTACCACACTGACCCCTCACCACCACCGCTCTCAAACATCGTGCTCCGTCTAATGTGAACTACAGCGCCCATCTACCACCACTTACCCGTCCACTTACCCGGCCTCTGTGTCGACTGATCATGGCGAGAGGCCCCCGCTCCTTCACGATCGACCAGGGACGTTATCTATCTCCCTAATACGAGAACACGACTGCTGTCCTTTATCAACTCATATCTCTGGACTCGGAATCCTCCCACTCCGAATCACCGAACGATGATTATTCTCCCATCCCCCGTAGTCATACTATGCTTGTAGCTTAGATCCGAGGCCCCGTTCCTCTGCATACGCTAGTTGTTGATGTGATCGATCCTGTCCTTCCTGGCCGCCGCGGGTGCGCTGTGCCATTTCCCAAACCAGTTTCGTCCGACCTCTAGTTGACGAGGCGGGCGGAAGGGAGGCCGGGATCAGTTGCTTTAGATTGTGCTCCCTTGCCCCAAAACCTGTCCTTCCTTCCTTCCTCTTCCGGTGACGATGAAAAGAGAATCTCGCTATGTTACTGCTGCATATTGCCACAATTTCTACCCAAAAAAGTAATGTTTCAAATGCCTTGGGACTTGTTCCACCCCTCCAAATGTTCCTAAAAAATTATTACCTTTCAGGGAAAAAAAAGATTGTAAAAATCCGTTGAGAATTGAGCCTTTTACAGCATACCCAAATTTCAACCTTTCTACCCAAAAAAGTAATGTTTCAAATGCTCGGAAACCGGTTCCACCCCTCCAGATCTTCCTAAAATTGCATTACCTTTCAGGAAAAAAAAGTTTGTCCCAATCCGTTGAGAATTCGCCCGTGTACAGCATTTCCAGATATATATATAAGGACAAAAAGTTAGTCAGTCACCTGTATAGACCGCGGAGCGGCCCTTCGGGCCACTCCGCGGTCAAAAATAATATTTTTTCTTTATAATGCATATTGTTTTCTCAATGTTAATCAATGTTAAGGTTTGTTGTTAGCTATACCCAAACAATCATCCTAAGGTAGGCATGTTTCTGGGCTCTCTTAGCTCTTAAGAAAAGTTCAAAATTTAGTAAGCATAATTTCATGATAATCTGCTTGATGCCCAAGATATTTTAAGTGCAAGCATTAAAAAGAAACCAGCTAAGAGAGAATAAAACACTGAATCGGAGATTCACAATTTCAGTAATGTTCACCTTCATAATAAAATTTTTCCTTATTTTTGGCTTTTGCTACACATAAAGATTGCACCGAGGCAGGATTTGTCAAGTACCAGTTAGTAAGTAGCTATGCAGCCTCGCAAATCAATACTTAGAAAAAACGGATGAAGAAAAAAAGGAAATACATAAGAGAACGATAACAAAACTATACTGCAACAAATTCAGCAGAGGAGTGGGGGGTGCAAGGGTGTTGAAGAAATACGGAGAGCAACACGAAGAATTGCTGAATGAAATCAAGGAAACTAGACTGAGTTGGTCACTGCCTGCACAACTTGGAAGCACGGCCCTGAACTACAGCTTATTTCTTAAGAAACTGGATATGGAGAAGATGGAGAATATAATTAAAGGAAAGCAGCTGTGGCCGAAATGACAGAGAACTCAAACCGAAAGGACATGTATTATGTGGCAATTTAAAATAGATAAGTAGCAAAGTTGAAATCATCTTCGAAATTGAAATAACATACAGACCAGATGTTCGAACAGGGCTGAAAGAAGAAGCTGGCATGCAGGTAAACCATGACTACTATCGGCAATTTCGTTTTTGATCTCAGGGACAGCAAGAAACTGAACGAAACACAATCGACAGAATTATTACTGAAATTGTGAATTGCTTCAGTGTCTTTTCTCTCTCAGCTGGTCTCTCTATAATGCTTGCAATCAAGTTGCAATCAATGCAATCACCCCGCCCCCCATGCACTCAGGCATGGCACAATCAGATAAGGAAAAGGCACACCTACTTAGCGCGCAATTTGCCACATCCTTCATCCAAGATGATGGCAATTTGCCCCCTGTCTTCTCCACTCCTCCCACACTCACCCCACTTCCTGTGCCAAGAGCCACTCTCGCCAATTTCACTTTTGAGGCAGTGGACATTGCGCGAGCTCTAAAAGGCCTTAAGCCAAAATGGTCTGTGAGCCCTGAAGGCTTCCCCCCGCACTCTTAAAGGCTGCTGCAAATAGCATAACTCTTCCCCTACGCATCCTATTTGACTTCTGCGTAGTAACGAGACTTCCGCTGCAGTGGAAGAATTCGTTTGTCACTCCTGTCTTCAAGCGCAAAGGGGATCAAGGTAGCTGCAGCGCCTGCCGCCCCATCTCACTCATCCCCTGCCTCCTCAAAATCTTTGACCGAATCATCTCCCGGCAGCTCAACTCCCACCTTGAAGGTCTAGGTATATTCCTCACAATCATGCATGGCAGTGGCAGCTCTCCATTGTTCCTGGCAAGTGTACGCACTACTGCGTTGGCCAGGGCCCAGCCCCAACACTGACTGTTGCAGGTAAGCCTATCCCCAAAGCCCCACTGGAAGGCATCCATGACCTTGGCCTTTTACTTCTGCCCAGCCTTGGATATAAATCACACATTACAAGCATCATAAATAAAGCCAACTTTGCATGCAACTTAATCAAGAAATGCTTGCACACAACGTCCCCCCACTGCTCACAAATGCTTTCACCACCTACGTCCGACCTTTACTAGAATATGCATCACCGGTTTGGTCACTTTACACCAAAAAAGAAATCAACAAAATTGAACGTGTTCAATGCAGATTCACCAAATACATCTTCAGAAGGTGCAGGATTGCCAACCGCGCGCATATGTGGAACGACTAGCCTACCTGAGCATGCCCTCACTACACAGACGCCGCCTCATAGCAGATCTTGAGCTATGAGCAGTCCGTAGCTGCTTTCTAACTTGCCTGAAACTAAGTGAGAGCACAGAAGCCCCTTCTCCCTCAACCCAAGAGAGCTGGCACGGCTGCCCTATCTTTTTCCCATTTTTGCCCACAGGCTTGCGAGGGAGTCACCACTTTACGGTGGCTGGGGGCGGTGTGGCTGGGCTACAGGATCTCTGGCCTGAGCGGGCGGCGGGGCATTGGAGGCGCCTGTCGGCTGGGGTTGCAGGGGGCAGGCGCGGGGCCGTCCTGTCCTCTGTGAATGCCCGGCTGGATGCGGATCATAGATGTATGAGGGGGGGGGGGGGCGGGGGGGGGGGGTGGGGCACACACGTACCACGTCATAGGTCAAAGTTTTGCGTTTTGGGGGGGGCGGGGGGGGGGCGCCAGACGTACCCACGTCTGGGGAATCTTTGGGGTAGAGGGGGGGCGGGGGGGGGGGGGGGGGCGCCAGATGTACCACGTCTGCCAAGCTAAAATTTTTCATCTGGCTGACCCTAAAAATAAAAAAATTTCTGCCAAAAATTGTACAATTTTTTGGCAATGTTATCCATTCTTGGCCTAAATTAGCTTCATTTTTTGCTAATGTAGCAATCAACAGGTACTTTATATTAAGTTTTGAGGGTTATATACCTGTTTTTGGTACATTTATCTATGACAGACATACGTCTCTTCCCCTCGGACCCCCGCCCCCCCGCCCCCCCCTAAAGCGCCCCCGCACCCCCCCGCCCCCCACAGACGTACCACGTAGGGAGTACCTAGGGGGGGGCGGGGGGGCGCCCCCCCCCCCCCCCCGGCCCCCCAAAATACATACGTGGGCATCTGACCCCCATACAAGTATGATGCGGATGGTGTGTGATGATCTGATGCAGAGCAGTGATTGCCTCATTCCCTTTTCTCACATTCAGAGTACCTTGATTGCTGCTCTGTTTGCCCCATTGTTTATGGAAGAAAAATAGAAGAAGAAGAAGAAGTTAGCTTTGGCATCAAGATAATGAAATTTATCTGATTTATCTTATCAATAGCATGAAAATGGCAGGTTAAAGTAAACGTACAGCATGAAAAACTTTAAATAGTTCAGACAAATGCTGTTGGTAGCAAAAACAAAAAGCTGGGAAAACTAATAAAGTTCTTTTTTCAAAGTAATATATTTTCATTGCAACATATTTTCATTGTTTTACTCAATGTTAACCAATGTTTATTTTTTATTTTTATCTCTATCTTAACATTCATCCTAAGGTGGCCAAAATTTTCTGGGCTATCTTAGCTCTTTAGAGGTTCAAAACTTTGTAAGTATAATTTCATGATAAGAATTTCCAAATTAATTTCATTGCCTTAGAGCTTAAGTTAGTTTCATGATAAGACGAATCAAATAAATTTCATTACCGCTAGCCAAATATTGCCAGTTTAGGCCTCAGCCTCAGCAAAGGCCTCAGCCGAGAGTTCATTAATGTTAGGATGTACTTGTCTCCTTCCCGAACAGCCCCCTATTGCTGAAATTATAATCGTAAAGGATACACGCTATGGTACAGCTGTCTAAAACATCACAGCGTTTGGTACAGAGAGTGCAGTTAGCTTTTTGGCTGTGCTCTGCGATCAACCACCTTTAAATGGCCCTACTTTTTGCTTACTGCGCCTCTTCTGCTCTTTTTGCCTTTGCTTGATGCCTTCTCAAATGGCGTTCAAGTCTACTTCAACAATCTACGGCAATGGGACAGCGATCTGAAAACTGCCAGACAAGAACCCCGACAGCACCAATAGAGATTCACTCAGCCATTGCTGGATTTGTGAATTTTGCTTTGACGCCTCTGCAACTATGCTGCAAAGGGATTGAAAATTGACTATTCAGTCTATTTTCAATGCCCGCTCTTTACAAGCAACATTGCAGCTCCGAGTTTCACATTATCCCTAGTTGGATTTTGCAAAACTCTCCATGTCACCTATGATGTCAGAAAACGTCATCAATTTCAACATCGCTGAATTGAGATTGAAAATTAACTGAAAAGTTCTTTTTCAACGATCATGCCTTCTATGATTTCCATTTATCCTTTTGGATTTTGTGAAATCCTTTTCGCCGGCAGCCAAGAGAAGAAACAACTTCGCTGCTTGGGCATTGAAAATTAACTGCAAAGGTTATTTTCATGCCATCTACGCAACTTTGTTGATGGAAATTTCATTATCCTTAACGGGATTCTGAAAATTTCTTACGCTGCCAGCAGATAGTATGGAAAAGATTTTGCAGCTAGAATTTGAAAATTGGCCACTGTCAGTTTTCAAGGCACACTGCTGCCAGCTGAACTATGCCAGCCAATGCCTGTTTACCGAATCCTTTTTGGATTCTGTAAACTATTAGAGCACCACTGGAGAAAAGACCAGACCGATATAGAATCGACCGCTATCTTTCGCTGCCTTTAATCGAGTCTTTAGCAAAGTTTCACAATTTCACTAAAACTTGAAAATTACGAAAGACAAGCAACAAACCAATTCAGCCTCCGCATCTTTCTGGTCATCAACAGCATTGGGAAGCGTGGCTTCATGGACCCCGTCCACTGTGCCTTCCGCCACTTCCCAATTGCCAAGCTCTCCAGCCGGTTCGCCATCAGCTAGAAGGACTGCTTCATGGCCGCTGTCGACTGTGCACTCAATGGCTTTGGGGCCTTCAGCCTCTGCATCGGCTCCGCCCTTGACATTGGCCACAAAGGCTCCAGCAAGGACTGTTTGAGCCTCACCTTCTGCAATCTTTGGAAGACAGCGCAACTTCCTGGACAACTAGTGCAGCTTTCACAATGGCTTTGTGGACGGCCTCAACTGCAGCCTGTTCAGCATGGACTATGGCAAGCCCGGCATCTTAGATGGCGTCTGCTGCAACTGGTGCCATTTCTTGCCCACCCTTCGCAACCAGGTCTGCGGCAAGTTCAGCATCATGTATGGCATCCGCCGCAACTTCTGCCGCTTCTTGCCCGCCTTCAGCTACAAGGCCTCTGGCATGTTTGGCATCACACACAGTGTCTGCAACGTCCACTGCCACTTTTCGCCTGTCCCCAGCAACAGACAGCTGGCCTCCACAGCGCCGTTCTGACCAACTGTAACTGCTGCTTCCTGCCCTATTTTAACATCAACAGGAAACAGTACAAATCCAGGGTCATTGCCATCTTCGACTTTGGTCTGATAGCCGCCACCCCGTTCCAACACAGGCACTGTCAATCCCTTAGGCCTCATCATACCTCACTGATCAGTATGATGCCGGCCTTGGACTTTGTCTACGGGAACCTGGATGGCTTGCTCATCAGCTTCTGCTTGCACACTGACAAATTGTTCAGTCAAACTCAATTCGTTGCCGGCCTAGATTTGCAATATCTCTTTGACATGCAAATCTTATTCTCACTTCTTTTTCAACAACTGTACTTTGGAGCAGCTGACTTAAAGAGCACCAATGCACTTTATGATTTGCACTAGCAATCAAATCAGTGCCAACCTCTCCAGCCCCATACACTGTCATCAGAAGCGATCAGAAATGCTCATTTCTGCAGCGTCATTGAAAGGCCATCACATTTCATCAATCCCCAGGACCAACTAAAATTGTGCGGCCAGAGGCCATTATGCTTGCCTTCCCAAGTTGACACTGCCGAAGACCCTCATGCCTCCCATCTGTTTCAACTTGGGGCAGGCCACTTGACACTGCCAGCCTCGCAAGCTCGCCAACCATTCCACCCAGACACTCTCAATCATACCCTATCAACCTTACCCTCCCCACCCACCTACTTCTCGCTGCTGGGAGGGAAGAGTACCCAAAAAATGTACAACAAGGACACAAGCTTTGCTAACGCCTACAGACAGATGGACAGCGTCTCTGCCTGCATCAAGCACAGCAACGGCATTTTTTTTGTATCTTCAAGTCACCTCACCCATCTACCCTGCATAGGGACTGACACTGAAGACCAGCCTTCTGCTACCACCGCTATGAGAACATTGTACAGATCAACATCGGCGTACCCAAAGTCTACACTACGTCTCCCTTTCATTCCCCCATACCCCCATCCTACAGCCTGGGCAGGCAATGATTGGGCTGTCGTGACTCTGTGCCTCCCAGCATACCCGGCTGGGCACCTTAAAGTCTCAGAACTGCTCCAGCCTGCGCCGCTTGGTCAATGCACAGATGGACTCTGACAGTCCCCTGCAAGTCTACCTGCACCCCCATTCAACCCATCATCCTAATAGCCCAGGCCAGCAAGAAAGGCCTGTCGCGACCTGGCACCTACAAGCACACCTGGACAGGCACCTTCGAGACCCAGAACCCCTCCATCCAGCACCGCTTAAACAGTGCACAGAATGTCGCCAACAGCCCCCTGCAACGTCCTATCTCCCACCCTTTCACCCTCCAAGAGGCTTGAAAGGAACGGCATGGATGGCACCTTTTGAATAGCACCAACTATGGCCAAGTCTCACTTTGACAAGATAGGTTTAGCAAGCCTTGGTTCAACATTGCCGCTTCTATTATCCTTTAAGTTGGATAAAAGAAGATAATTAACAAAGCTTTAGCTTTGAATTCTGCGTCTTTGTAAGATTTGCTGCTCTTACAAGTGAGCAAATCTCCTACAGCTGTGGCAACCAAATCTTTGCCCACAGTCTCAAGACACCCATTGATTGCTTCTTTTGCATCAATGCCAACTTATCAGCCTGCAAAATTTTTTGCTGCTCAGCAGCTACGAAAGATTGAAATGCGTGTGGCACAAGACTATGGCTATCTGCATCACTTGGCCTGATTTGGCAGGCACCGGCCAATGGCCACCACGAGTTCAGACTGTCCCTGCAATCCTCCTCCAGCAGCCTTCCTCTGTGGACTCCAACTGCAGACCTGAAAGCAGCAAACCACGCAATGCCTGTCATTAGCAGTTCTCTCACAGCAGTCTTCCTATGTGGACTCTGTCTGCGGATTGAATTGCAACCTCAGATGTCAGCGGAAAGCCCCATATAAGAGCTACTAGGAGCCAGCAGGCAATACTTTTTTGGCCTAATTGCATATCTCTTCTGTTGCCCTTATGGGGGGGGAGGCAGTAGGGGTTGCAAGGGCATGCCCTGCTGCACTCTGCCCGCCTTGCTGAGGAAGCGGGAAATCCAGCAGGAACTCATGAGCAGGACAACCAACACCAGAGCGGCTGTCAAGTGAGGGTGCCTGCAAAGCCCCCTTGTTCCTTCTTTCTTCAGAGGCTCATCGGCCCATTAGTTACTCTGCAAAGGCTGCCGGAATGCCTTTTGCCACCTTGCACCATCAACGGATGGAAGGAAGATGCAGAGGAGAGCAAATTTGTCCTGTGGGACTCTGGCTGACAAGCACAGAATTCAGAATTCATGACAGCACAGGCCTACTAGGTGGCCAGGAATGCGCCCAGCCTACCAGCTGGCTGGTTATTAAAGCGGGAAGGAGAATGGAACAACAATCCCTCAGCACCAGTCAAAGCCTATCAGGTGGCAATTTCAACAAATGCAGACTACGCGGAGTCTGTTTTGCAGCCAAACAGGTGGCTGATTTGATAAGTGCAGACTACGTGGAGTTTGCCTTATGCAGTCTACTATGCGACTGCTTTGATGAACAGGCTAATGGGAGTCTGCTTCATGCGGCCTATCTTCTGGCCATTTTGCCAATGCGGAATAATATGGCAGCAGCTTCTGGCCAGCTAAGCTTAGCCTTCAAAAGTTTTCAAAAGCAGCCTGCAAGAAAGGCAGCAAAGAGGGGGCAGACTAATTGCCCCTCCCTCAGCGTGCCTACATTTTTTGCACAGGCAGCAAAAAAGTGGCCCCCACTGGAGCTGCACACGGTGGAAAATTAATGACTCCACCCAGCCACCACTCCCCTCTTTTTGTGCCCCTTGCAAAAAGCAGCCTACACAAACACTGCCTCTCATTTGTCAGCTCTAATCGCCTCACTGCCTCAGCACCTAGATCGTTTAACAATCTCCATTCCTTTGCTTAATTGCCCCATTCAGCAGATTTACACTGCCTTCTTCTACACACACTGGCTGCTGGCAAATGGGGGCTTGCTTTGGATGCCTAATGATGACAAACGAAGCCAAAGTTTTTCCACCACTGCTCCAGAGAGGCAGGCCTTTGCCCAGCCTTGGGCCTCCACCCACAGAAACTCTTCCCCCACTACAGCCCACTATCACCACCATCC
>JASANA010012638.1:0-22904 GCA_030248095.1 Ptycholaimellus sp. GST1_10 | reverse complement strand
TGGGGCCTGGCGGAGTTCTACCACCCTGGCCAGGACTACAACGTCCGCGTGGCCAGCAGATACTTCAAGGGCCCCGAGCTTCTCGTCGACTACCAGACCTTCGACTACTCCCTGGACATGTGGAGCCTCGGCTGCATGCTCGCCTCCATGATCTTCCGCAAGGAACCCTTCTTCCACGGCCACGACAACTACGACCAGCTTGTCCGCATCGCTAAGGTCTCCCTTCTTTCACTCACTCATCGACTGGGGCCTGGCGGAGTTCTACCACCCTGGCCAGGACTACAACGTCCGCGTGGCCAGCAGATACTTCAAGGGCCCCGAGCTTCTCGTCGACTACCAGACCTTCGACTACTCCCTGGACATGTGGAGCCTCGGCTGCATGCTGCCTCCATGATCTTCCGCAAGGAACCCTTCTTCCACGGCCACGACAACTACGACCAGCTTGTCCGCATCGCTAAGGTCTCCCTTCTTTCACTCACTCATCGACTGGGGCCTGGCGGAGTTCTACCACCCTGGCCAGGACTACAACGTCCGCGTGGCCAGCAGATACTTCAAGGGCCCCGAGCTTCTCGTCGACTACCAGACCTTCGACTACTCCCTGGACATGTGGAGCCTCGGCTGCATGCTCGCCTCCATGATCTTCCGCAAGGAACCCTTCTTCCACGGCCACGACAACTACGACCAGCTTGTCCGCATCGCTAAGGTCTCCCTTCTTTCACTCACTCATCGACTGGGGCCTGGCGGAGTTCTACCACCCTGGCCAGGACTACAACGTCCGCGTGGCCAGCAGATACTTCAAGGGCCCCGAGCTTCTCGTCGACTACCAGACCTTCGACTACTCCCTGGACATGTGGAGCCTCGGCTGCATGCTCGCCTCCATGATCTTCCGCAAGGAACCCTTCTTCCACGGCCACGACAACTACGACCAGCTTGTCCGCATCGCTAAGGTCTCCCTTCTTTCACTCACTACACATTCCTCTCCCCCCAATCCCTTACAAGATCCTAAAGTCAAAATTAATTGGTATATTGCAAGGTGCTGGGAACGGAGGAGCTGTACGAGTACCTGGACCGGTACCAGATCGAGCTGGACCCGCGCTTCAACGACATCCTCGGGCGACACTCCAGGAAGCGCTGGGAACGCTTCGTCCATTCGGAGAATCAGCACCTCGTCACCTCCGAGGCCATCGACTTCCTCGACAAACTCCTCCGCTACGATCACATGGAACGCCTCACCGCCAAGGAGGCCATGCAGCATCCCTACTTCTGTAATCACAACACCCCTCTTTTCTCCCTCTTGTCTTGTCCCAGATCTTGGGGAAATGAAACATCTGTTTTAGCCCAATATTTGTAGGCCTGGAAAAGAGTGGTAGGGGGTATTTGCAGACCAGGTGCGGGAGGAGGAGAAGGCGCGCAGTGCGGAGGCTCGCCTGAACGAGGAGATCCTGGAGGCGGAGTTCCCGGAAGAAGCCGCCCGCGCCGCTGCCCTCGCCGCCGCCGCTCCCTCAAACCCTCCCGTCGCCTCCTAGACCATCCCCCTCTACATCGCCTTCCCTCCGCCTGCCATACACCAACCTTTTCCCCCCAATGACAAGGCCCTGATTACCTCTCTCTCACTCTCTTTCTCTGCTTCTCAGACGCCCTGGCCAACCTTTTCCCAACTCTGGGGAAGGCCTGGGTGTTTCGGAATTGCGCGCAATCGGCAGGAGGCTTCATTTGCCAGCCATTGGAGGGACTCTCTATCGTTTTGCCGGCATTTGTTAGCGCAGGAATGGGATGGAAACATATTTTTTCGATTTGCTATTGCCACGCGTTCCTCCGACTTCCACTAGCATTCAATGTGATCGCAGAGAATTTTTATTTCCTAAACATTCGCATGAATGGGAAAACACAACAGTGCACGAAACAAGTTTCAGCCATGTTGTAAATCATTGTATTGTGCAATAAATGCTATCAACAATTACAGGCAAGCAAATAACGGAACCTAAATATAAAACTGCGCACTTTTCATTTTTCTAGCGCCAACTTTAGTATCCCTGAATAATTTTCTTTGCCTCGATAAAACGCCTACTGACTCAAATGAATAATATTTTGAGTTTCGTTTTATCTAGCAGAACTAGCAAACATTAAGCGTGGAACTAGAAGTGTGCCATTGCCACAATCGATGTACCAAAGTCAAAGCAAGATTCGAATGAGATACGGTAGGCTGACAGAGACCTGCATCGTCACTCTGGCCAGGGCACAGGCGCGCACAAGCTATCTTTGCCCGATTTCAACAATCTTTAGCTGTGGCCTTCCAAATCATTCTCAATGGCCTCTCAATTGCTGAGGGCGCAGCATCCAAGCCTTTTCATTCACCTCCTGTTCGGGGCCAATGAAGTGGGTTTGGATGTTGGGCATGGAAGCTTTTGAAGGTCTCTTGGCTACAGCTAGGCTAAAGTCTTGCGGGTTGAGGCAGAGAGCTAAAGAGCTGAAAGAGTAATGGCTGGCCTGGTAGAGTCGGGAGCGGGTGGGCCGTGGATGGCGGATGAGATGGGAGGTCCGCTGAAAGCCACGACGTCCCCCACAACTACGGCCGGAGTCGTGATAGCCCTGGCCTACGAAGGCGGGGCGGCAGTGTTGGCCGATCGCAACTCCTCCTACGGCAACTGGTGTCGCTTCAAGGACACTCCACGCGTTCACCAGGTTCATCCTCACTTTACCCCCCTTTCACCTCCTCCCTTCTACTTTCCCGTCTTTGCTAGTCGATTGGAAATGGAGGAAGGAGGGAGGAATGGAAGGAAGGTGAAAGATAGGGGGCGTTGGTAGATCGGAGACACGACGGTGCTGGCGGGAAGCGGAGATGTGGCGGACTATCAGTTCCTGGTGACGCGGATAGAGTCGATCCTGTTCGAGCGGCAGTGTCTGCATCCGGAGGCGGACTTCCCGGCCAACGAGCTCCACTCCTGGCTGCAGGCCGTCCTCTACAATCGTCGCTCCCGCATCGACCCTCTCTGGCTCAACATGATTGTAAGTTCACCATCTAACCCATCCTCTGCACAAAATATCACAACTATATCAGTGTTCTCTGTAAAGGTCTTTAAACTTTTAGTTTTTGACGAAGTGCGCTGCGAATTTTGCATAATTCTATATACAAACCTTTTAAACTAACAACCAAAATGCGGAAATATTGCTCATAAAGCTCAAGGCAAGTTGTAGGTGGTGGGTAAGGTGGAGTCGGAGAAGACGGGCTACGTGGGTCAGGTGGACAGCCGGGGGGTGAAGAACAAGTCCCCGTACATCGCCACCGGCATGGCCTCCTACGTCTGCCGCCAGGCCCTGGAGACGGCCTACAAGGAGGCGGAGCAGGCCGGACGCTGTCTCAGCGAGGCTGAGGCACTCAAGCTCCTCACCGCCTGCCAGACCACGCTCTACCTTCGCTGCACCCAGGCCTATGCCCAGTTCGACATTGGCCTCGTCAACAAGGACGGTTGGCGCTCTCTTTGGCCACCTCTCTCAGACTCCACATTTTACTTGACAAGAATATTTATGTGCAATAGTGTTATCATACAAGGTTTTGAGAAAATCATGTCAAGAAAAAAATTGCCTGAAAATTCAAAACCAAAAATTCAATTTGAATTTTAGAAGTTGGTGGAAGTTAGAAAAAGTTTTAGAACTTACTAGCATTTGGAAAAGCATTTCTTGTACCATTACGCCATATTGTGAATGCAGACTTTTCTCCAGTGGTGGATATGGAGGGAAAGGGGTAGGTTTCCCCCTCCAACGGATTTAGAAAGGAAATTTGAAAAATAATTTTGATCCTCCCGAAACAAAATCCTATATCCGCCACTGGCATCCTCATCATATAGCCATCGAATCGAAATGCACATACCGTGGGGGGGGGGCGGATTTATTCGCGAATGATTTCAAACAGTTATAACTCAATATCTACTCAATGTTTTTTCACAAAAATTTATCAGCAGGTGCTTCTAAATGTCCTCTAAATTGTCTTAAATTTGTGTGCAAAACGGATTCAAACTCATGGTTTTGTTTAAATTTTTGTAACTTGAGTCAATGTTCTGGAGAACATTGCACAAAAAAATAGATTTTGACTAAAACTGTAGATAAATATTTATTTATAGGAATAAATCTGCATTTATTATTGGTCATGGAAACAGCTAGGCATTAAATGAATAATTTTTGATGATAAAAATTTGCTAAAACCTTGAAAACTGAAATAAACAATCATTTTGCTGTAAAATAATTGCCCCGCTCAATGAACTTACTATATATTGACTCATGTTATAAAAATTAAAATAAAACCATGAGTTTGAATCCGTTTGACACGCAAATTTAACACAATTTAGAGGACATGTAGAAGCACCTGCTGATAAATTTTTGTGAAAAAATATTGAGTAGATCTTGAGTTATATCTGTTTGAAATCATTCGCGAATAAATCCGCCCCCCCACGGTAGTAGAAAATGAGTCTCGCCCAAGTAAAATAATTCGTCATTTTTGAAATTTTTCTCTGAAACCTTCTGTTCAATAACTTTTTAAATTATCAACTCTAAGCCAATTCTGATTTCTCTTTCTTTTTGCCTTTCTTGAACAAAAAGGCAGGAGTAGACTTACTACCGAATTGGTGTGGCTTGCAGGGGTGAAGATTCTGGAGAAGCAGAAAACAAACGACAAGTGGGACGAAGCCTTCCTCGTCCGCGGCTATGAGTGATGGCCCATTTCTCCCCTTTCTCCATGCTTCACGGCCTCTGCCGCAAACATTTCTCCTTCACCAGGAGCCTCTTTTTGTCTACTCATCTTTCCTGATGTGCCCGGGATGCTGTTCGCCTTTTTCGGTTGTCCTATCAGCAATTCTCTGCGGATGGCTGCTGTCAGCCTTTTTCTCCCGCTTCCCGCAAGCGCAGTTGCGCGCGCAAAGCAGGCGATAGAGCTTGACGATTGGCGGACGGAGGGAGGGAGGCGGCCTCAGACAATGGAAGGAGAGAGAGGAGCTGGTGCAAATTAGCGCTCGCACAGACAAGGGATGGGCGGAGGGGGGCAAAAGGGAAGTGCGTGCGAGCTTGGTCGAGCGGAGAAAGAGAGAGAGGGAGAGAGCCAGCGTCCGGTCCGCTGAGGTGCAGAGGGGAGGGAGGGCAGAGACAGCAGCACACTGCTCCCAGCCGGTTTCCCCACCCCTACGTCCCGGCCCGTCCTGACCCAGCGGCTCTACAGAAGGGCAAGGGGAGGAGGGCTGAAAGGGGGGAGGGGGCAACTTGGAACGAGTTTTCCGCACCACGCCCCCCCTCCTCTCTTCGCTCACCTGCCGCACCTCCAAACTCCAAGCAGTGTGTGCGCACAGCATGCATATAGAGAGTGGCACCAGCCCCCAGCCCCCTCCCACCTCCAAAGGCGAGGGCGCGCTGGGGACAAGAGGAGGAGGAGGAGGACCGGCATATACATTGCCGCCATCCATCCCCACTGGCAGTTGCTGCTGGGAGTGGAGGGAGAAGGGAGTGGGCCCAGGCCATGGCGAAGCGCAATGTTCCGACCAGCGAGGCGCCCCCTACCTCCCCGGGGCTCCTGCGGGCGGCCTCGGGAGGAGAGCCGGGGGGCGTCAGAGCAGGGCAATATTGCACTCGTCCCGGCCTGAGACTGCGCCCTCAACCAACCTACTTCTTTTTGGTAAGTGCCGCTCATTGCTTCCTACTTCTCCTATTGCTCTTTTGTTTATGGATAGCTTCAATGTCTTGCGCTTTATGTATTCTTTGTGGTGCTCTTTAGGATGTTCTCTCACTTTGGCTATGTTTATGAATCGAACGGTTAGACTGCCTGCTAGTCGTAGATGGCTTTAGCCTAGCTCGCTTAGCCTAACAGACAATTTGTTTGAAACATTTGTTCCTCGCTCCACTTGTTCAATGCTTCCTCTTCCACTGTTTACTATTTTCTATCAGTGGTCTTCAATTTTTCCAAGTTGCATCCTTTAGATACAACTGCAGTGGCAGTAAACATGGAGTCAACTGGAGTGTTTGTGTGCATGGGAGCGTGAACTTAGGTGGGCTGCTGCGGTGAGCAGGCGTTTTTTGTTAGGGCTGCCCCGTGTGCCTATGATGGGTCCGGTTCCCTTCACCTCCCCTGCCCTCTTATTGAACGCATGCCAGGGGAGACCTGTTTTCAGCCACGTGCTGCTCCTTCCATCTCCTACCTGCCTCTTTTGCTCGCTTGCTTCTTTTTCTCGGAATCGAAAGGCTCATAGGAAATCAGAGAGAAAGAGAGAGAGTGAATGAGGATTGAGGGAGGTGATAAGGAGGGAGGGGCTAGAAGAGTGAGTGGGGACGAGTGGCCACCCAGTCCGCGATGCCCGGCAATGCCTCCACCCGCTGGACAAGACTCTTGAGGCGGGGGTGAGCCCTGAGTGCATGGCTCTCGAAGCACTCCGACACTCGCCCCAACAGCTCCCCCACCGCCACATCCGCCACCGTCACCTCCAAACGCCGCATGCTTTCAAATCTCCTGATATAGTCCATGTTGGCCTGATTAATGGAATAAGATAACGGTTAATGAAGAATTGAGAGCTCTCAACATGAAAATAAACTTTGGATTTGCTTTTAAACGATCTAGACACTGTTTGTTTGGTCGCATGCAAGACTCTTCACATAATTTGTGGATGATTAGCAAATTTAGCGTACCCTTGCTCAGCAATATTACTAGAGAGTGACTTGCTACCAATTACTCTTATTCTTGAAACATGGAATTAGCGGGTAGAGGGTTGCGAACAGATTCGCCAATGAGCCAGGCGTCCTGGTGCGAAAGAAGGGCCTCTGCATGGTCGAGGAAGGGGTTTAGATGGCGGTGGGCAAAGAGGCCCCACTCCAGCTTCCGTTTGAGCTCCTGGCGGGCGAGGACGGCGCGGACGACGGGCGCCAAGGCGGTCTGCAGCTCCCCCACCGCCGCCACCAGCGCCGCCACCGCCCGCCACTCCGACTCACTCCCACCAGCCAGCCCTACCATCACTTGATCATTGCACGACGGAAAGAACATTTTGCAACTAATAGCTCCTTTAGTGAATTTTTCAATAGGGCCTGATTAAGAAGTATCAGTTCAAAAGGTCTTTTGGAATTTGATGTGTAGCATCGCAGAAATTTGATCTGAAGTATTGCTTCACTTTTAGATTGAAGCAAATGCCGAGGCAAGGGTCGAAAAAAATACCAAGTTTCTGGGCGAGGTATAAAGCGATGGGGACAGCGCCGGAAAGAACCTCTTGCCCATCTACTTCCAGCAGCGGAAGGACGATCCGTTTGTCTGCAATCACAGCCTGTCTCTTTTTCCCTCCCCCACAGCCCTTCTTCCGCTATAGCTCCCCTCACCTTGGCCTCGGATGTGACGCCACTGGTCCAGCGTCAGTCGGCAATCTTCAAAAAGGCGTCCCGAATAGGCGAGCAGGTAGCGCACCAACTCCGCCGGCCCTCTGCCCTCAAACACTGCCTCCTGTTCAACCTTAGTTCTGAACTAGCGTTTGAATTCAAACTAGTTTAATTCTTACTTAAAGCTTTTGGCTGACTCCCACAACCCCCCCCCCCCCCCCCCCATCTGCCGGCCCCCCAACGCATCTGCCCCTCCCCCATGGTCGCACCCCCCCCCCCCCCAAATCTAAGATGCTCCTAACCATGTGCAAGGTGCTCAATCAGTGCTCAAATCGGCAAATCGGCATTTGGGGGGGGATAGTTGGAAAAATTTTTGCACGGCCGCAGGCCGTCTGCCGCGGAGGGCAGGGCAGTCAGAGCTCCGGAGGCCGTAGGGCATGGGTGCGGAGGCCCCGGAGCGTAGCCTAGCATGCGAAGCATGCTAGGCGAAGCGTAGGGGCCGTAGCACCCGTGCCCGGAGGCCGGAGGAGCTCTGGCGCCCTGCCCGAAGCGGCGGGCGGCCAAGGCCAGCTTAAGCAGTTACCCCATTTTTGCATCCGTCTGTCCGCATATTGGGCTGGCGCGAACGGAGCGTTAGCAGAGTGTCAGTGCCCAGCCCCTCTTTTCGACCCAGGTGTACGTTTTCAGGGTTATTGCTAGATCTTAAAATTGATAAGGATTTTGTGCTTCACAGAAACGTCCAATTGTTCTGATTCTTTTTGCATTGGAAAGAGCATCATCGAATTGCCCAAAACTCGCGAGAAATCGCCCAAAAACGGCAGAACACAAGAGAAAACTACTCAAAACCATTTGTCCGAACTCCTCCTTCTCTTTCTCCTTCTTCTTCTTCTTCTCCTCCGCATCTATTCTTGAAATGAGAGTAGGTATTCATTTCTTCCCCCCGCCCCCTTTCCCTGGGTTTCTGGGCCTCATATGTTTATTTATTCAAAGGTCTTCAGTTAAACAAGGGCTCATATGAACCAGTGGTGTAGTGGTCTAAGCGATTGGGCAGTTGCGATGAAACTGGGAGGTTCGAGTCCTACTCAGACAATCATTTTTATTTTGGAAATTTTAAGTTGAGAAAACAACTGGCACCATCGGCAGGCCAAAATTAAAGCTCTTTTTGCCCAAAAATCGATTGCCCTAAGTATAAATCATGAAAATTTCACAAAAATATGTTAGTTTGCTAATAAATTTGCATTGTATTTCTGATTTTCGAGTCTTTTCTTTTCGTTATATTTTTAAATAAGTTTATTTTTTTCAATTATTTATTTTTTTGTCCAATAATATCTTAATATATAACTATATATAACCAACAATACAAAATTTTTATTTATACATTTTATACTATATTAAAAGTGGAAGAAATATCTGGTACCATCGGCAGGTCAAATGTGAATCTCTTTTCTCCTAAAAAGTCGATTAGTCCGAGTTTAAAGTCAAGGAAATACATCTACTACTAGTGGAATCTGCTGAGCCACCTGCATTTTGGTTTAGCGTGCAATGGAAAGAGCCACTGGACTGCGTGCTAAAACAAAATGCAATTGTCTTAGAAGCAGATTCCACTAGTAGTAGATGTATTTCCTTGACTTTAAACTCGGACTAATCGACTTTTTAGGAGAAAAGAGATTCACATTTGGCCTGCCGATGGTACCAGATATATATATATATATATATATATATACTAGTAATATTGGTCAGTGGCCGCGCTTTGCACGGCCACATTTGGTGGTGGTTACGGACTACAATTTTGCTCTCCACAATCCACCATTGCACCAACAAGCTTACCTGATTCCATCAAGCTTCTTAGCCAATTATGAACTAAATCGTGCACAGGAGCTTTATATAGCTTCTATTCTTTAAACATCAGCCAAAGTGAATACTGTCTAATTCAGATTAGAACACCATGACTCCATAATTGTAATTAGCAGATGTCAGCATAGAGAAGAAATTTTCTAAATATAAATGCCTTGAAACATCTGGCCACCAGGTAAGGCCGAAATAGCAAAAATTGACTTTACTCATGTGGATTTTCCATTAAAATTATGTTGAAAAGATGACAAAGTAAAGATGCAAATCAAGACAGAATTGTTTTGCCTTGAATTTAAAAAAAAGTCCGCCAAGAAAATGTTGAAAAATGGTGGAGCAATGGAGTTGCAAATTTGAAAAATGTCAAAAATTAGCACATTTTCAATGATTTCATTATTTTCCAGAATTCAGGAGCAGGTGCGGGTATAGGCCAAAGAAAGTCCAATCCAAGATCTATCCAAAATGGTATCATATGCCAGGATAAGTTGAGAATCCAGCCCGGGCGAGGTACCCTCCCAAAGTGGTATCACCCGTATTATTGGGCTGGCGCGAGGGAGCAAAGCGAACCGTCAGCGCCCAGCCCCTCTTTTCGACCTGGGTGTACGTTTTGAGGGTTATTGCTAGATCTTTATTTTGATAAGGCTCTAGCTCGTCACAGGGAGCTTCAATCTTTCTAATTCTTTTTGCATTGGAAAGAGCATCATCAAATTGACCAAAACTCGCGAGAAATTGCTGAAAAGTTGCAGAATTGTAGTAAAATTTGTAAAAAACCATTTGTCCGAACTCCTCCTTCTCCTTCTTCTTCTTCTTCTTCTTCTTCTTCTCCGCATCTATTCAATGGATGATAGTAGGTATTCATTTCTTCCCCCACTCATCCCCCCGGGTCCTTGGACCTCATGTATTGACTTTTATTCATAAGTCTTCAGTTAAACAACAACGCATATGCACCAGTGGCGTAGTGGTCTAAGTGAATGAACGTCTGGTTGAATCTGGGAGGTTCGAATCCTTCTTTGGCAATTATTTTATTTTGGAAATTTTAAGTTGAGAAAACAACAAGTACCATCGGCAGGTCAAAATTAGATCTCTTTTTTCCCAAAATTGATAGCCCTAAGCATAAATCGTGAATATTTCATAAAAATATGTTAGTTTGCCAATAAATTTAATTGTATTTTTGATTTTCGAATCTTTTCTCTTTGTTATATTTTTTAAATAATTTTGTTTTTTATTTATTATTTATTTTTTTATCCAATAATATCTTAATTTACTTTCGATTCTTTTATGTTTGTTATATTTTTTAATGAGTTTATTTTTTTTTCATATGTTATAAAATAATATAAATATGTATTTATAAATTTTAAACTATATTAAAAGTGGAAGAAAATAACTGGTACCATCGGCAAGCCAAATATGGGTCTCTTTTCTCCAAATTTTGGAATTGCCTCGAGCAAAAAGTCAAGGAAATTTATCTACTACTTGTGGAATCTGCTGCGTCATCTGCATTTTGTTTTTGGGCGCGCATGGAAAGAGACACTGAACTGCGCGCCAAAAACAAAATGCAACTGTCCAAGCAGCAGATTCCACAAGTAGTAGATAAATTTCCTTGACTTTTTGCTCGAGGCAATTCCAAAATTTGGAGGAAAGAGACCCATATTTGGCTTGCCGATGGTACCAGTTATATAAGATATATATATATCCAGTATATGAATGCTAAGCCTTGTCCGTGACGAAGGCATGCGGTGCAGTCCCAATTCTGCATTTTTGGCGTTTAAATGATGTTTTTAGGGTAATTCAGGGCTGCCGAAACTCAATCAGAACTCCCCCAGGTTGCCAAATGTCTTTTTAAACCTCGAAAATGGCAAATTTGTTCGATTTTAGGTCATTTTCGGGCATTATGAATCTGCGCAGTTTGGCCAGTTACCTGACGAATTGAGTTTTCAGGGATTATAAAAGAGTGATTCATTTCGCGTTGTGAATCACCTGCAGTTGCCATTGCTATTGCTGTTCATTGAATGCAATCTTAATGAACTTAATGAATCTTTAATTATTAATTATTTTGAATTATGAATCTTTAATTTACTCTCACAATAAATGGGAGTACATTGAATGGAGCAGGATCGATGAGAGCAAAATAAAATGACAAATAATGGAATGGCTCAAAATAAACTCATGCTTTGAAGTGAATGATTGATTGAAAGAACAGAAAATTTTAATATACAGCATGGGCATTAATACCGAAATATATTAAATCTAAATTTTGCACCAACTTAACACATTTAAGAAATATGAAACAAAGGAAAAGGTAAACAAGATAACGTGATATCAAAAAATTATTTGAATACGAACGACAAATATTTTTTAAAATTTCTTGATATCCCACTCAGACATTTGTCTATTAAATGAAAGTATTTTGAGCCTTAATTAAGCCTTAATATGCTCAATTAAGTTGAAAAATAACATCTGAAATCGAAAAAACCCATAAATAAATAAAACCATAAATAGAAAAACATCTTTGGATAGCCATATTCAGCTAAATTATTTGTGAAAAAGCAAACTTGCTCAAAACTCTTTCTTTATTGATGATCATTGAATTTTCATTCCAAGTTGAAATTAATTTGCATTAATAAAAGAACCAATCTTCTTAAAAGTTTAAAAATTTATTATATTTGCTAATCACCAGAGCTATGACACAAAATGATTAAATAACGTAAGACGAGATGTATAAGGAAAACACTAATCAGAATTATGTAAAAACAAGAATTAGGAATCAAAAAGAAAATGAATCAAAAACCCCAAAAAACATTAAAATACTTTAACTAAAGAAAACCGAAGAACCAAAATAAACCAAGAAAATGCAGTTACAAAATCATAAATCTAAAATAATAATTTATCAATAAACAAAAGTGATGATATGCGCCGCAGGCCTCTCCCAACCTAGTCCATATATATAAAAGCTAGGCCTTGTCTGTCCACCAGACATTCGGCGCAGGCCCACTGCAGTAGCTGCAGGGGAAGTAAAGACATTTTTGGGTAAATCGAGGGCATAGAACGCGATTTCGAAATAATCTGCAAGGATCTGAGCACGGGAATGTGCTCAAAACATCAAAAATTCGAGTTTTTCCAATGTTTTTCATCTGCGCAGATTTGTGCAGGTATCCAATCGGGTGATATTGCACTCAATAAACAAGTTCTCATGAAGGTGGCCTTATTAACGCCTCACTTTGGCAACCCAATCCCACTCGGGTTGGGTGCCTAATCTTTGAAATCCCTCGAGGACAGCCAGGTGTTTGCTGTTGCATTCATTTGGTGTGGCTGTAATTTGGTCACTGGGTAGGGTGGGTTTTCAAAAGAGTCAAAAGACCAAAAAAGAGGCTGATGCATGAAAAAAGCTGAGCACCCGTGTAGCGGGACCCATGCAGCCCAAATTCCAAATTGGCATTGAATTTCTTATTAATTTTTTTTGCATTCAATCGATACTTATTTTGTCTGAAAAATGGCATTGGAATTGTTATTATTAATTTAAAGTTAGCTTTTCCCTGGCATTCAATCCCTGCAATTTTGCATTCATTTGGTGTGGCTCTTAAAATTTGGCTGCTGCAAAAACAGTCGGTAGAACAAAAAAGAAGCTACTGCCTGGAAAAGGCTGAGCACCCGGTAGTGGGACTCATGCAGCCCAAACCCCAAGCCATTGCCATCATGCACCTATCTTAGACCCTTTAGCCGAGATCTCCTTGGCGTTTGCTTGATAAAAATTGCATAAAAGAAATCCATTGCATGAAGCAGAATTGAAGAATGCAAAATAAAATGTCAAGTAATGAAATAGCTAAAAATATACTGATACTTTGACTTTATGTATGAATAAAATGTAAGAATGTAAGAATCATTAGAAAGCGATAAAACTGGTTCATATACAGCATGGGCATAAAACCCAAATAGATAAAATTAAACTGCTACTCAATAAACGAAAGGGTTAATTCAATTTAAAAGTGCAATAAAAGATTGTTAGAATATATGCATCGAAGAAGAATGTAAAAAGAAAAGTGAAAACTAAAGAAACATTTGAACTAATTCCCTGTTGCAGATTGCAATGTCTTTGAAATAGA
The DNA here is from genome assembly GCA_030248095.1 of Ptycholaimellus sp. GST1_10. Taxonomy (NCBI): domain Eukaryota; kingdom Metazoa; phylum Nematoda; class Chromadorea; order Chromadorida; family Chromadoridae; genus Ptycholaimellus; species Ptycholaimellus sp. GST1_10. The sequence goes on along the minus strand of JASANA010012638.1, from coordinate 9,621 downwards.
TTTGAATAGAAGGAAAAACCGATTAGCTAAACAAAGATCAAAAATCGCAAAAACTATGACCTACTAACTTCAAATGACAATAAAAAAATTATGATTACATTTCGAAAAACTAATAACACACTACAAACTTAATAATGAAATAAAATATCGTAGAACATGTATGAGAAAGAATGCAAGTTCAGAATAAATAACATTCAGGGTGACGCGAAAATACTAATTTACAAAAAGAAGAATCAAATATCAGCAAAAATTACTACGATACAAAAATTAAAAATTATAACATAGGAAAAGAGAACCAGCAAATTCAATAGGACAATTTTAAGTGAATTTGGAACATAAACAAAAGTAATCACTAATTAAAAACAAAAGTTATGATATGCGCCGCAGGCCTCTCCCAACCTAGTCCATATATATAATAGAGGAGCCTGTCCTGTGAGTGAACATTTTGGGCAGCACGAGGGAAGCTTCCTGTGCGAAGGTAGAAGTGTTTTTGGGTAAATTGGGGTTGGGGAACATGATTCTGCGATTTTCAGCTTGATCTGAGCATGGGAAAGTGCTTAAAACACCAAAAATGTGAGTTTTATCAATGTTTTGGAACTGCGCAGATTTGGAAGTTACCCAGGTGTGCAAAATTTCAGTCATTACAGATAATTATTCCCAAACAAATAAGGCTCGAACCTCTTTGGCAACCTAACCCCACTTGGGTTGGGTGCCTAATCTTTGAAGTCCCTTGAGGACAGCCAGGTGTTCTATTCACTTGGTGTGGCTGTAATTTGGCCACTGGGTGGGGGGATCCTCAAAAGAGTCGTTAGACCAAAAAAGAGGCTAATGCATGAAAAAAGCTGAGCACCTGTGTAGTGGGATCCATGCAGCCCAAAAAAGTATAACCTCCAATTTGCCGCATTGCTGCACCCAAACCCTAGCCCCCCACACATAACCCCCAAATTCTTTCTTCCTAATTATATTTAACCAAAGATTTTTCCGTTTTCAACCATTTTTCCATCTTTTTCTATTTTTTTTAACCTCTGACCCATGAACTTGTTGAAATTCCTTTTTGAACCACTTCATTTTTCCATGTATGTTTTGCATTTTCAACGTACCACGATTTCATTTACCTTTCAATGCCCACAACCAAACAATTTGCATCCATGCTTACTTCCAACCATGAAAACCTACAAACCCTTCCCTTCTTGCTACACTCCAACCAACAAACCCTTGCTTCATTGCCCCATACCAACTTCCAAGCAATTGTCTCCATGCCCATCCGACCCCAAATACCTCACCGTTATTCCCCCCCCCCCCCCCGGATGGATATTCAAGTAAGCAAAGTAGGGCGGTGGATGCAGGATGCTTTTACAGGCCTATTTAGACTCACCCAATCCTTCCATGTTTCAGTGGATATTCAAGTAAGCAAAGTAGGGCGGTGGATGCAGGATGCTTTTACAAGCCTATTTAGGCTCACCCAATCCTCCCATTTTTCAGTGGATATTCAATTAAGCAAAAAAGGGCCGTGGATGCTGGATGCTTTTACAGGCCTATTTAGGCTCACCCAATCCATCCAAGTTTCAGTGGATATTCAAGTAAGCAAAGAAGGGCGGTGGATGCAGGATGCTTTTACAGGCCAATTTAGGCTCACCCAATCTGTCCAAGTTTCAGTGGATATTTTTATTTGTTTTTTTTTTGTCCAAGTTTTTTATTTTTCGAGATTTTTGAGACCTTTTTGAGTTTTTTTATGAATTTTCAACAGAATTTTTTCTGCAAGTATTATGCCAATAGTCGCCGTAGGCGACAGCGAAGCTCAACCTAGTCTTATATAATACGTGTGACCCCATTTTGGGAGGGTACCTTGCCCGAGCTGGATTCTCAACTTATCCTGGCACATGATACCATTTTGGATAGATCTTGGGTTGGACAATCTCTGGCATATACCCGCACCTGCTCCTGAATTCTGGAAATAATGAAATCCTCAAAAATGTGCTAATTTTTGACATTTTTCAACTTTGCAACTCCATTGCTCCACTATTTTTCAACATTTCTTGTCGGACTTTTTTTTTTAAATAAAGCCCAAACAATTCTGCATAAGATTATTGGTTTACATTTTTATTTTGTTTAATTTTTATGTGCTGAAAATGTCATTGAGTAAAATCAATTTTCGTGATTTTGGCCCTACTCCGTGAGCGGATGTTTCAGGGCTTTTATTAGTAGGGATATGTGAATGTTCAGCTCTGCAGGTTATGTCGTGTGTATTTAGAGTCGATATTTACCTCTTTCTAGCTCATCAAGTTAGAGTTAGATCTGCTGAATAAAAGAGTCAAATTCTCTAGAGTTTCAATCAATGTTATTTGATTAAATCAATCTTTAGTTTTTATTGTTGATTAAAATTACGTAATATTTATTGATTGTTTACGAAATGAATGAATGAAAAATCGAATTATTCACAAATTGTGAAAGAATGAAAAGTGTGGCCGCGCGAAGCACGGCCACCAACCCATATTACTAGTATCTTATATAATACGGGTGATGCCATTTTCGGGATGGCCTCGGTGCAGAATGGTTTCAAAGTTTATCCAGACATATGATAGCATTTTGGATAGATCTCAGCGAGTATTACAAAATATAATTTCTCATCCTCGCAGTTTTTCCTTAAAAACAAGTATATGGCGCAAAGCGCAATAGGTGACCGCGGAGCAAATCACCTTCCAGCTTACAATAAGAATGCATGGAATTTCATCACTCCAAAGGGCAAGTCTGTGGTTTCTCACCCATTTTCAAAAATAAGCACATATTTGGAATCGTTATGTACGAATTGTGAATCAAAAAACCAAAGTCCTCTGTTCAATTATTAGCCGTTCAGCTGCTACTGACTATTGATGCTATTGTTGTGCATGCAAGTTTGTCACTCAAGAGGGTAAGTCTGTGGTTTCTCAACCATTTTCAAAAGTAAGCATATATTTGGAATCGTTATATACGACTTGTGAACAAAAAAACTCAAGTCTTCTGTTCAATTCTCAGCCGTTCAGCTGCTACTTATTATTGATGCTATTGTTATGCGTGAAAGTTTGTCACTCAAGAGGGTAAGTCTCTGGTTTCTCAACCATTTTCAAAAGTAAGCATATATTTGGAATCGTTATATACGACTTGTGAACAAAAAAACTCAAGTCTTCTGTTCAATTCTCAGCCGTTCAGCTGCTACTGTTTATTGATTCTATTGTTATGCATGAAAGTTTGTCACTCAAGAGGGTAAGTCTATGGTTTCTCAACCATTTTCAAAAGTAAGCATATATTTGGAATTGTTATATACGACTTGTGAACAAAAAAACTCAAGTCTTCTGTGCAATTCTCAAGATTAAAGGTGCTACAGCGCAAAAACGCTATATTGCAGTTTTCAAGCCTTTCTACCCAAAAAAGTAATGTTTCAAAAGCTCAAATTCCGGGTCTACCCCTCCAGATCTTCCTAAAATAGCATTACCTTTCAGGAAAAAAAAAGTTTGTCTAGATCCGTTGAGAATTCGCCCGGGGCCAGCATTTCCAGACACACATATATATATATATATATATCTGGTACCATCGGCAGGCCAAATGTGGGTCTCTTTTCTCCAAAATTAGCAATCGCCTCGAGTAAAAAGTCAAGGAAATACAATTTCTGCTAGTGGAATCTGCTTGGACAGTTGCATTTTGTTTTTGGCGCGCAGTTCAGTGTCTCTTTCCATGCGCGCCCAAAAACAAAATGCATATGACGCAGCAGATTCCACTAGCAGAAATTGTATTTCCTTGACTTTTTACTCGAGGCGATTGCTAATTTTGGAGAAAAGAGACCCACATTTGGCCTGCCGATGGTACCAGATATTTCTTCCACTTTTAATATAGTATAAAACGTATAGAAAACAAATTTTATATTGTTGGTCATATATTTGGTTAATATTTTATTGAATAAATAAATAATTAAACTTTTTTTAAATATAACAAAAAGAAAAGTTTCGAAAATGAAATACAATGCAAATTTGTTGGCAAACTAATATATTTTTGAGAAATTTTCTTGCCGCATACTTAGGGCAATCGATTTTTGGGAGAAAAGAGCTTTACTTATGGCCTGCCGATGGTACCAGTTAAAAAACTAAAATTCACAAAAATAAAAAAAGGAGTGCCTGTGAAGGTTTCGAACCTGCCAGTTTCATCCAGCTGGCCAAACGCTTACACCACTACACCACTGGTGCATATGCCTCAGTTCTTTTACTGAAGACTTATGAATAAAAATACATGTGGTCTAGGCAGCCAAGGATGGGGGGTGGGGGAAGAAATGAATACCTACTATCGTCCATTGAATAGATGCGGAGGAGGAGAAGGAGGAGAAGGAGAAGGAGTTTGGACAAATGGTTTTGGGTGATTTTCACTTGTATTCTACAATTTTTGGGCGATTTCTCGCGAGTTTTGGTCAATTTGCATATGCTCTTTCTATTGCAACAAAAATTAAAGCAAATGGAGCTTCCTGTGAGAAGCAAGAGCCTTATCAAAATTAAGATCTAGCAATAACCCTCAAAACGTACACCTGGGTCGAAAAGAGGGGCTGGGCACTGACACTGCGCTAAAGCTCCGTTCGCGCCAGCCCAATGAGGACAACAGTTGAGTAACCTCTATAGACCGCGGAGCGGCCCGAAGGGCCGCTCCGCGGTCAATAAATTATGATTAAAAACGTGTCAAATTTTCCCATTTTTGCCCCTTTTTTGACTTTACTCCTTTGTAGCTCATTCAATTCTTAACTTTTTCTGGTGTACTTTTTTTTAAATTTTGGCCCAATGTTTCTTCTTGCAATTGGCAATTGTAGTTTTTAGACTTTAATACCAACATAAATTTAAAAAAAGGACTGAATAAAGTCAATTTTTGCGATTTTAGCCCTACCCAGGAATCTGATGTATCAGGACATTAATTAGTAGAGATGAGCCGGCCTTCAATCTTAGAGGCTATAAGGGTTTCACGCACTGACTTATACCTCAGATTGGAGCTGCTTTTCTGATTAGCTTAGAAAATTAGCTTTCCTGATAAGCTTCTGATCAGCTTCTGATTTGATTCTCTTAGGAGCTGGACTCGATTTGAAGGTTGCTCTTTGCTTATTTGTAGGATGCTTCTTGATAATGGTGAAAACTATGCAATATGAATTGACTAATGTGATTTGCTTTCAAGGAATGCAAAAAACATTTTTTTCATTTCTGTGAAGGGACTAAAAATGTGGCCACGCGAAGCGCGGCCACTGACCCATATTACTAGTATATATATATATATCTTATTATATACGGGTGATGCGATTTTCGGGATGGCCTTGGCGCCGCATGGTTTCTAATCAAATCGTGGCACATGATAGCTTTTTGGATAGATCTCAGTGAGTTCTTTAACATATGTAGGGAAGTCCTTGCCATTTTTCTATTGAAAAAAATTGTGATTTAAAACGTTCTCAATTTTGGTCATTTTTCACTTTGAAACTTGCTTGCTCATCCAATTTTTGACTTTTCTTGTCGGACTTTTTTTTCAATTCAAGGCAAAATAATTCTGTTTAAGACCTTTTATTTACTTTTTCAACTTTTCAAAATTATTTTATTAAAAAATCGCATTGAGTGAAGTCAATTTTCGTGATTTGAGCTCTACCCAGGGTGCTGATGTTTCAAGGCATTGATTTGTAAGGATGGCTGCAGTAGTTAGAGTAAAGCAGCAGTAATTGGTTTCAAAGCTTTCGTATGCACTGCTGAGCAGCAGCATACCCAGAAGCTCATCGATTGTAGATGTTTAATCTGCTGAACTAAAGTTAAACACTTGATGGTTTTGAACAATATTTTTAAGAAATCTTTGTTATGTGTAGCAATAATGTATAGCAATAAAAATAAATAAATGATAAGGGTGGAAAGAATAGGAAAAATTAAAGACATGAGAAGGGTGGCCGCGCGAAGCGCGGCCACTGACCAATATTACTAGTATATATATATATGTGTCTTTCCGGGGCCCGTACTCTGCGGTTTTTCAATGAAATTGGCTAATTTTTTGCATGAAGGTCCGCCTGGGTGGTATCTCCAGGCCATTTTTTGCACTTGACGTAATTTTTCGATTTTCTCCCAAAACTCAATTTTTTGATGTTTCAAAATACGACAATTCATAAATCACTGGTTTTTCAATGGAATTAGCTGAATTTTGGCAGGTACATCCGTCAAAGTAATATCTTGAAGCTGGCAAAAGGAATTTTCGAAATATTTATTATATCTTGATTTATAGGCAAAAACCCAAAATCGTGATGTTTCAAAAATTTGAACATGCATAAATCCATTGTTTTTCAATGAAATCAGTTGATTTTTGGCAGGTACGTCCATCAAAGTTATATCTTAAAGCTGGCAAAGGGATTTTTTGAAATATTTATTTCATCTTGATTTATAGTCAAAAAACCAAAATCTTGATGTTTCAAAAATTTGAACATGCATAAATCCATTGTTTTTCAATGAAATCAGCTGATTTTTGGCAGGTACGTATCAACCATGCGAATTGAAAAGTTTTGTAATGTAGCTAGTGGTTATTATTTGTACTGGAACAAAGGCCGCGCATCTTGGCGATAGCCGATAATACCTTGTCGTTTGGGGGGGGGGACAATTGGAAAAATTTTCGTTTGGGGGGGGGGACAATTGGAAAAGAAAACAAGTACTTTTTGAGCTTATCACCTATGTTTGCGGGTCTCTAAGCAACTATACTTGGTACTGCCACAGTATACACGGGTTTTGACTAAGCCTAAGAGGGGAAACAGAATCAGTATCCAAGCTGTATTCAAGATAAGTAGAAAAAATGCTAGGGGGGGGGGGCTCGTCGATGGGGGCAGTGGAGGCAGCACGAAAAAAAATCCTTTTGTTTTGTGCACTCGAAACTCGAATGGGCACTCCAGCCTTATTGTTTCGTATCGTTTTGTGTGATTCGTTTTTTCGTTATGCCTTAGAACTTTTTCCAAAAATTTTTCCTTGGTTCCAAATTGAGAACAATAGCATGAGAAAAATGCTCTCAAAGCTCCAATCCAATAGCTCCAATCCCACACACACAGCGTAATGAGGAGGAGAGATGGGAGAGTATGAAATTACATGTCTTTATTCAGGCACAAACCGTGCAGTGGGGAAGAAGTGCGCAGTTGCATGCAGTTGGCGTTGCTGTTTCCTTGGGCAGGGCATACTTCATTATTCCATCCAATGAAATGCTGATTTCCTATCCACTTTGACCATATTTAACTGAGAATGGTGCCAAACATACAGCCAAAAAGAACAGAACTTGCTGGTAGGATGCCATTCTTAGTGTGGAAGGAAGAATGACAGAAGAAAAGTCATGCATTCCTTCTCTGTGACCTTGGAGAACAACGTTATGGGAGGCTGGGAACTGTGGAGCATCTGTATAGGTGGCGAGGAAAAACGTCCCTTGTCATCCCAAGAGATGGTATTTTTCTAAGGCAGCACGAAACACAATTCGGGTTCAAAATTATTTGTGTTGTGTCTATTGTGACACGAATGTCATGAAATACACGAAGAAAACAAAGAAAATGACACGAATGGTCATTTGTTTTCGTTATTGTTTATCGAGTTTTTCGTGTAGGCCGTTTTTCGTGCTGCCACCACTGGATTGGGGGGGGTATTTGTACGAGGGGGGAGACACGTCAGTGGTGGGGGGCAAACGCTTGGGGGGGGGGCAACCCCGTTGGGGGGGGGGGGGATTCTGGGAGTGAGCCAAGCTTTTTTAATTCATTTAAGGTCATCTCTGAATAAAATCGTCATAATTCTAATTTTTCATATTTTCCTCATCGATTGTGGCAGACGCCGGAAACACTGTTCTATATCAGAGAATCACCATTCGAAATCCTTCAACATTTTCAATTGAGAAGGTTTCAATAATTGAACCCGTTGAGGTATTCAGTCTTCAGTTGCATCTACAGGGTACCTTGAGGTAGAAGAGGCGGAAGGATGCCAGTGGCAGGGCGTCCACGCTAGCCATCTCAGTTGGCCGAGTTAAGAGCAGAAGCGTCTGAACCGGCGTTTCTCTTTCCCCGTTGACACTCCCAGCTCCTTTTCCTCCGCTCCCCCTCCTCACGTCAGCCAAGTGGACAAGTGGCGGCTGTAGGACTCCCTCTCTGTGTGTGTGCTGTGGGCTCCCCCCTCAACACCCCGCAGCCACTTACAGCCAGCAGCCATCTGAGAGGCAGCAGAGAAGAAGCACCACGCCCAGATTATCTTTCCCCTCTCTTTGCACCGCATGCCTTTCAGTCTATGTGTGGCTAGACGCTCCTTGGCGCAACAATGGACCAGGCTGACATAGGATCTATCTGCAGCTGCCTTGGCATCCTATGGCTGCTTAGGAGTTGTCCAGTCGTTTTTTGAGACCCAAGGCAATGGAGGACAGGCAGGGTAAACAGGGCGGAACTGAGAGTGTGATCCCAGGAGCAGCTTAGCGGCGCCGTGGAGTGGGGCGCGTCGACTTTTAGCGCGCCCTCCACTCCTCCTTTGTCCGGCCAAAACAACCTCTTCCCACCAGCTTAGCCCCCCCCCCACAATCCTCAGCCCCAACCGCTCCGTTGGCTTTCAAGGGTTTGTTTTTTTCCGGCCATCGTACGCAGATCCGGAGCAGACTTTTGAGCGATATTCAGGCAAGCCAATTGAGAGATTGGATAAAGACTGATAAATTGCATAAAGATAGAGCATAGGCAGATCATGAAGGGGAGCCAGCAGCCAGGGCCTGAACTAGGGGGAATGTGTTGTGACTGAGCACGGAGTCACGTCGCCAGCGCTCGGCCAAGCTCTCCAGAGCCTTCCTGCTCGTCGCCTCCCCCGCCTCTCGCACTACCTCTGTCTACAATTAAGACGCAGTTTAAGACGCAGAATCTGATAGACTCGAGATAAGGTCTAAAAGGAGTATTCCAGATTTGAAAAAAAAATTTTCTCCGTTTTGTGCCACAATCCAAGGTAATTTAGTTCTCATCTCTGTGCCCAAGCCGTTTCGCGAAAAACGAATTTGTTGACTTGCTACGAGCACTTTTGCAACATGCACTTTTTTTGACCTTTGAAAACAGCAATTTCAGTTTTTTGAAAATTTTGTTAAAGAAATTTTCAATAAGTGTGGACTATTATACATCATTCGAAAGGTAATTTGAATACAAAAAAGTTGCTACACTTCAATATTTGCATTAATTGTTCTGAAAAACGAAATTTTAAAAACTTGAAAATTTCGGTTTTTCAAATTTGGCACAAAAAAACTGATAGCTCAAATTTGAGTGAATTTGCCAAAAGAACATTCTAGCTCACATTAAAATTCAGATTCTTGCAGTCATTTTGGTATATAACACGCCTCGTTTTGTTTTTTCGCATGGACACTTTTTTCGAATGAAAATTTGAAGTCATGATTTGGCCCTATGTTAAAGCATAGGCGAAATTTCCGGAAAAATTTTTTTGTCTCAGATTTCCTTTTTTACTGCCTAAATATCTTCTTTAGGGTCTAATACACCCTACTGCCACATTGGTTTCTTGTTTTAATTCAAAATAGGTCAATCTTGAATCAACTATTTCCTATGCTTAAGCATAGGCGGTAGTAGGCTTCTCTCCCTTTTTGGAAGTTTTTGGGACA